>SPJY01036961.1:952459-978206 GCA_005191435.1 Raddia distichophylla | reverse complement strand
ATAGCTATCAATTTAATGTGATGAAAATATAGGCAATGAGTAGCATCCAGTATAACAGGCCAAGCACCTAAAAGCTAAAACTGGCTTCATAGACCGCGCTGACGTTGTCGTAGTAGACGACGTAGCCCGGTGAAGGGGACTCTGAAGCTCTTGGAGAAGATGTCGTAGGCAGCACACCTCAGCCACACCATTGGCAACGACACGGTATTTGGCCTCAGCGCTGGAGTGGGAAACAATGTGTTGGTGCTTAGAGGATCAGGAGACCAAGTTGGCGCCACGGAATACGCCGTAGCCCAAGGTGGACTTACTAGTGTTAGGACAGCCTGCCCAGTCAGCATCTGAGTAGACTATGAGATCAGCGGCCTGGGTGCAATGCAGGAACAGACCAAGCTCAACTGTGAGATCTAAGTAGACTTTGAAGCTCTTTGATACCATATTAAGCTGCATGCACCAGCCAGTTCACCCAAAAGTCTAAGTTAATGAAGAAGGGAGGGCAATTCACTTATACTTCAACACTCCCCCACACGTGAAGGCTTCCCTAGGCCTCAGACATGGAATAGAGTGGGCGTCTTATTTAATTGCGCCGGTCAGGACTCGAACTCGAGAACTCTGGCTTTGATACCATGATATATTGCGGAAAAAATGTTGTACAATTCCTTATGATAGAGTATATATAGTACAGGAGATGGGCCGACCCCAAGGGTCCAATATACTCTAACAAGTCATTGTCTTAAAAGAGTTTTATGCACTATTGGATCAATTAAAATCAAAGAGCTAAAATAGTTTCAGTACTCCCTCCGTTCTAAATTATAGGTCGTTTGACTTTTTTGACACGTACTTTGACCATTCGTCTTATTCAAAAAAATTTATAATTATAATTTATTTTTGTTATGATTTAGTCTATCATGAAAGGTACTTTAATAATGGCTTGAGTTTTTTTCATATTTTCACTAATTATTTGAATAAGACGAGTGGTCAAAGTACGTGTCAAAAAAGTCAAACGACCTATAATTTGGAACGGAGGGAGTAAGATTTAAGACAAAGAGCTATAGACATACTGATATGGCTGGAGGCACTCCCACTAGTGGGTCTGGGAAGAACCTGTCTGCTAAAGCAAGAGCAAGAAGGCTGCTTTGCATTCCTGTATAAGATATTGGTGAGACAACAGGACAAATTGCAAAGAATGTATGCTAATGCAACTGGAAACCATATATACCTGTCTCAAAAGATATTGTTCTTTGTAGTGCCTTTGCATCAGCTGATTTGCGAAACCAAGTACCAGCAAGATGATATCTAGCTACAAAAGATGATGTATGGGATGCAAAAAGGAGAAGCACAATGGCTAGTCCAAATGGCGACAAAACAGCCTTGATATTTATAGCCAATGGTGAACCAACACATAAAGCAGTCACAAACACTAGCCAATGATATTTATAGCCAAGTGGAGGAAGAAATGGCTGAACAGCTGCACAAAGCCTTGGAAGAAATCTTCATAAATCATGAAATAGGGAGTTATGTACATTAATACAGGCTCTCTTAGAATGGATACTCTAGGTGCGCAGCAAAAGATCAAAAGAATATACTAACATAACTGCCGGATCTATGTATTTCAGAAAAATGAAGGGAATACCTTTATAGAAGCAACCCAGCTGCAATTGGAGCACCCACTATTTGAACGATGCTGGACATCATCCCTTTGACATCCACAGGCAATTTTTTTTCCAATAAGCAAGTACGATAAAGTTGGAGTGACTAAAACCGCAGAAGCTGTCGACAATGATGTCATAACAATGCTGAATGGAGCCATCTCTGGGTCTGTCAGGAAAGTTGCATAGTTTGACAGCTGTGCTCCGCTCACACATGAAACCAGCATGATACCAGCACCTAAAACAAGTCCAAGTCAGGGTTCACTGCATAGCCTTCAACTTGTGGGTTGTGAAACAAGGATAAATTAAATTCCCCTACCAAGAGCAGTTGGAAGATTGAATGTTGTAACTGCAAGAGTGCCAAAAAGGAATTCAAAGAAAGGCTTGACAATAAACTGTCCAACATAGCCAATAGCAATAGCATCTGGCCTTTGTATTGCTTTAATAAAATCCTTAAGGCCTGAGTTCACACCTACAGCAAACATCAAGAACCCTAGTGCTGGTGCGTAGTATCTGCCAGAATATTCCACACAAGTGAATCAAGATAATTTCAAAACATTCCACACGAGGAAAACGAGTGTGAGCATGTGAGATTGCAGAATACAAATCCGTAGAGAGCACATGTGTTACCTTGGATTAGAGGTGCTAGGTGTCGAATTATCTTCAATACATGTGGGCAACAGTCGAATAATCTGTTCAATTGATTCCTAAGATTAGCATCGACATCCCCCAATATATATACATACAAATTTGTAGAGAGCGCAGGTGTTACCTTGGATGAATCAGGGGCACACGAATATATCTGGGCGTGTTTCCTTTAACTTTGACAATTGATCCATGAGATTGGCGCTGGCAGACCCGAATATAGATATTTCCCTCAGTGAAGTGGGGAGGCCCTCCTTGGGAAGCGATTGGATTTCGGGACATTGGTAGCTCCAGAGCTTGTCGAGGGAACCAAGGTGACGCAATCCTGCAGGGAGGGACTGCAGGCTCTCGCACCGATAAAATGTTAGTTCCCGGAGGGAGGAGAGGTGCTGGAGCGCTTGCTCTTGCTCTTCCGTGAAGCCTTCCACCCGACGATCAAACAAGAATACCAAATGGCGGAGGGTAGCGGAGAGGTGGGTACAGATGGGAGCAACAAGCACCGCCGAGATGCTATCCACATAAAGCCGTTCAAGTTGGAAGGAGCCTGCAGGGAGCATTGTTTGGGCCCTGGCCATCTCTGACAGTAGATCCGCCACTACAGAGTCACCTTTCGTTGTGTTGTAAACCACCAATTCCTTGAGATTAACAGTGATGAGAGGATCGAACCCTTCTATTGTTAACTCCACACAATCTACCAGCCTTAGACGGGTGAGAGACGTGAGGTTTGAGAGCAGGGCCATCGACTGCATGCTTGCCTCCCTGGCAATATCAAGTTCCCTGAGGGAATCTGGGAAAAGCTTCATGTACTGAGAATCTCCCCTGGACCACCGGGATAATATGCTGCCACAATATTCTATCTTCAATGATTGGAGCAGCGTGAGGTTCTGGAGCCCTCCTACTTCCTCCATCGGTAGAACCAGGTTCTTACACCTATCCAACACAAGCTTGCGCGGTGAGATGGTTGATGGGATCTGCTGCATGATGGAATCTATAATTTCCAGTTCAGAGAGAGTTGGGCCACAGTTGAACTTCTGCGACGATTTTCCTGTAAGATCAAATTCTTCCAGGCGGAGTCTCTTAGTTGAATTAAGCTGAACATCATCGTCTAGTCCCCTGGAGAACATGCACTCGCATCCTTGGATAGTTAGCCGTGTAAGGGATTTTAGCATTTCAATGTTTGCCAATGAAATGTGCGATACATCTTTTATTACCATAACCTCTATTTGATCCAGATTGGAGAAGGCCAAAGCACCGCCATATCCGTCAATAGTCAATTCCTTCCCAACAAATGACAACCTCTTCTCGTTATTTTCTCGCACACAAACATATGTAAGTGTTGACATGTGAGGCATAGGGGGCAGGGTCAACTTTGGACAATTAACAATGTTGAGATAACTTAGATCGGAGAACTCCGAAAAGCGTGGCACACAGAGATTGGGACAATCACTGCATTCGATCCTTTCAAGCTCGTAAAACAAATGCATGTTAGCATCCCAAACCCACTCTTCCAGTTCTGGCATACGTTGAAACACAATTGTCTTCAACTTCTTGAAACTTGTTTCCGTAACACCACCAAAGTCCGGTCCAAACTGATGCATTCCAGAAATACTGTTCAACTTGAGTTCGATGAGGCGCGGTAGCAGCCCAAAAGGTGGAAGAGTGTGCCAAGACACATACTCTAGATGGAGTGTCTTCAAGTTGCTAATACAAATGGCATCACACAGCCAACTAGGAATAATAGTACCGGGAGGATTTATTATTTTAAGAGATCTCAGAGTATGATGTGGTTGGAGGCCATCAAGGACGTCAGATCCTGAATACTGTTGCTCAGTACCCCAAACTAACTTCAACTCTTCTAGGCTCCTTTTCAGCATCAGATTGGCATCACTAGCTTCTTTCTTGGTTGCCACCTTTTCAAGATTGCATATTCTAAGTTTTCCTCTAAGCTCTGTCAATTTCCCCAACTCGGCCAGTTCAAATCCAACACTCTCTTTCTTAACACAAAATTTTTTTAACTCTTGTAAATGCCTCATCTTTCCAACCTCAGGAATATTGGAGTGAAGTTCTTTTTTACCAAGTAAATGGCGTAAATTCACAACATGGCTAATGTCTTTAGGCACAACAAAACTTCCATGCCAATCTTCTATGTCTAGGAACTCCAAGTGGTAAAATCTGGATAATGTGCTTGGTAAAGACATGTGTAAGCCATAAGGTGATTTAATTTTCACAAACCGTAGGTGGATAAGCTTCGAAAAATTGTGTGGCAAAGATTGCGGGGAGTCCACGAAGAAAAATAGAACACGGAGGCGCTTTGTCTCTTTAAGCATATCTTCTAGGAATCTAGCCACTCTTCCATAATATTTTGTAGTAACCATCAAAGTCCGTAAATTTGCAACATCTATACTTCTTTTCAATCTACCCATTTCTTCCTCAAAATTTATGTCATATCCATCCTCTAGGGTAATGGATAAGTGGCGAATAGATGGCTGGATGTCATGAGCACTAAATTTAAAACTACCTATGTTGGCACATTCTTGTGATGCAACGATGTTTGCTAGCTCATGTAATAAATCATGCATTACATAACGTTTATGCCAACCATCACCTTCCTTAATGAGAAAACCATTGTCCGCTAATTCTTCCAAATAATCTGCATCACCATGGCCACAAGAATCTATGATGCCTATTGCAATCCAAAAATGAATAATCTCTCTGCTATCAAACCAATAGTCCGCAGGGAACAGGGCACAATATTGAAAGCATTTCTTTAGAATGAAAGGAAGATAATCGTAGCTAATTTTTAGAGATGGCATAATACCATCATTATTTTTCTGATTCTGCCACTGTTTGTTTTCAAGAACTTTTATCCAATGTTCTCGAGAGTGATCTTTTCCCAATAATCGACCAACGGTATTGGCTGCTAGTGGGGAACCTTTCAATTTATCTGCAATTTCTGTCGCAAGGTCCATTAACTCTTGTTCATAGTTCTTAGGTTTGTCTTTACCGAAAACACATTCTTCAAAGAATGATAAAAAATGATGACGCTCCAAACCTCGAAGCTCTATGTCATTAGCAGTTTTCATCAGTCGTGCTAATGATGGGAATCGAGTTGTGACAAGAACCATATTGCCCTTGGTTTCCACGTTTTTGAATGGAGATAATAAGTCTTCCCATTCTTTCTCACTGTCACATTGCCATATATCATCCAAGACAATAAAAAACCTTTTGGATTTCAATCCCTGCGTAATGGATTTTTGAAGCTGATCTAAATTTGTGCTTTCCTTATTGTGAGCTTCTGGTATGCACTTGAGAATCTCTTGGCTAAGCTTGACTATTTCAAAATTAGTTGATACACATACCCAGACCCTAACAGAAAAGCGCGCTATAGTTTTTTCATGATTGTAAAGGTGCCTTGCAAAAGTAGTCTTTCCAATACCCCCCTGACCAAATATAGGAAGGACGGACATAGTTTTAGCATGATATGAGCCACAGATCATATCATGTAAAGTTTGTTCCATAATGTCACCCCTCCCATATAGTTCATCTCCTGTAATGGTTGAAGCTGTGACAGGCCGCCTCAAGGTGGCGGCCGTGCCTGTTGGAAGGCTGCTGCATATATTTAGCAGGCGGGAGACAGGATCACATAACTTGTGCATATCCTGAATCACCGACTTGATTGTGTTGGACATGCCTACCCTGTCGAATGGCAACTTGTCATCACCGCCACTCTCAGCCTTAAACGTGCTTGTATTAGCAGCGGCAGAATCATCACCATCTTGCTTATGCGAAGCAGAGGAGGAGAACCACGGGAGCCGGTTACCGATGGTGTGGCGAGCAGCATGGCGGCCATGGAGCACAGCCCCGCGGACGGCGCCGTCCACCTCCAGGGCGACCTCCTGGGTGCCGTGGATCTGGTCCCGGAGGATGAAGTAGTGGAGCTCGTCCAGGGCGTCCTCCGCCTCGTCGGCCTTCTTGCTGAGCCTCTGCAGCAGCCGCTTCAGGCCTTCGTTGTCGTCGACAGCCCTGCCCTGGGCCGCGTGCAGCAGCCCTTGCGTGTACTCTAGGTCGGTCTTGATCTGCTCGGCGTTGAGGCCCAGCTCGGAGCTGTCCACGTAGGACGCCACCAAATCGTCGGAGAGCTTGATGAGCACCTTGCCTACCACCCATTTCGCCGCGCCGAGAGCCGCCTCCATCGCCGCCGGTGGTAGAGAACGATGCCGCCGGCAGGTGGTGTGTAGAGCTGGACTGCTGTGTTGATGTGTGCGCAGTTGGTGTGCAAGTGTTTAAAGAGCTGGGTTGTTAAATGCAGTTGATAAATGCAGTTAGGGTGCAAGTGTTAAATGCGGAACAACTAGTCTCCATGGCACCATGATCGCCAATCACAAATTGCCGACGATAAGGTGATTAAGTGAGGCACTTTTGTCAATCACCTTATCGTCGAATGCCAATCACAAATTGCCGACGTGGAGCATGACATGTCGCTGGATGGAAGGCCATTGTGGAAATAAAAGGCACTGCGAAAATGAAAGTCCATTGTGGAAATGTCGTTGGCTTCGTGCTGAAGTCGATCGCAAACAATAATTGCGCAACCCGCCTTTGAACGGACATGGTGCAGTGCTGCCGATCCGAATCCTCTGCTGTTGCAAGAAAAAATGCAGAGGGGCACTGTAGATTTTAGCTATAAATGCATGAACACTGTAGCAAACAGTAGCATACAGTAGAAAATACTATTTTACACAGTACTAAACAGTGATTTTGAACAGTGTTTTTCAGTACAAAATGCACAGTCGATGTTCATCCTCTGCCTTTTGAACCAACGGCAGAGGATCCGAATCGCAGTGCTGCAGTGTGAAAGTGGAAGGCACGCCATGTGGAGGTGTCGCTGTATGCATACTGAAGTCCATCGCCAACAATAATTGAGAAGCTGTCAAGAGCGAGGACTGTTTAGTTGAGCTACTCTTTTATAGACTGTTTGCTTACTTTCTCAGTTGAACTAGGCTGTATGAGTTGATTCAGACTGCTTAGAGCCAGGCTGAGTTGATGCAAATGGTTGTTGTTTGATTAGGTGTATGAAATTGTACAGACTGCATAGAGATGTTGTTTGGTTGACTGCACTGAGGAGAGAAAGGCATGGAGAAATTCAAAAGAGGGATGAAACATATTAAAAAATAAATTCTAGAAAATCAAAATAACAAAAAATCAAATACGAAAATAAAAAATTCAAAAGAAAGTCTCATAAATAAATAAATTCAAAAATAAAAATTTTAAACTTTTGAAATTTATATAGCAAGTGTGGTCTAGTTTTGTTCGAAAAATACCAATAACCCATTTATGAAATCTGTTCAGTAATCGAAAATACTAATCAAATGATATAGCGAAAAAATGAATCGAATGTGTTGCGTATGTGGTTGTGTTGCTGTATCCGCGGAGTCTGGCTATGTGGAAACACCCAATTTGGTCGTATCTCAAGAGTCTGGTCCGGAGGGGGTAATTGCATCTGGAGAACCTGGTTCAGATGAGTGAGAAGGCAATCAAACACTCTATTTTTGTATCTCTTGATGCAAAACTTTTTGAATGCTGGCAACCAAACAGCCTATTAACTTTATTAAAAACCTAAGTTTGGATTTGAGAGAGAAGCCTAATATTTTATGTCCAAAAAACTCAGCATCACATTTGCGGTAAAGATAGGCAAAAATTTTAGGCCACTACATTTGATTGTTCGCACACAAATTTCACGAGAAATTTATAGCCTTAACTTGTAAAGGGGAAAGAAATTCGTAGGCGTACCTGTGAATATAAAACTCTAATTGTTCGCACACAATTTTCACGAGAAATTTTTAGCCCCACCACAAAAACGGAAATAGAATTCGCAGACGTAACGGTGTATCTAAAATACATGGAAAAAAGTGAACGGGAATACTAATATTTGAATAACAAAATAAAGATCCCCAAGCCTAGTAGGTGGACATATATATGCATCAGGTGATCATGGGATTCTGGATCTCGAAAGAATACCCGGTTAATAACATTCGTGAGTCGGCTCACAGAATACCTCCAATTAATTTGTTTAGTCTTCCTTTTCTCTTTGCTTCGTGGTTCAATGTGCATGTTGATGGATAAACATTGGGTTTGGCGACGACATAATATATGGGGTAGCAGGGCCCATTTGATGCCTAGTGTAGCCGCATTCCGTTGGCTTTGTCTGCCTGTGTCGTTTGATTTTATTCTCATCAAATTCCACGTTGAATGACTGAACTTATGGAATGCACATTTGGCATAAATATCATATTTGTGAAAGTGGAAACATAATTGTACTTCTATTAATGTGGAACGAGCGAGGTGGCCCGTGGGTTTGGACGTCTAGATTTGTTTCGGTATATAAAGTTTATCTCTAACTCATAATCCATCTCTAATAGTATATTAGATCGGATTTAGAGTTTACCTCTAATATATTATATCACCTTTAGTATTTAATCTGAATTTCAAATATTTTCTTTTTATCTAAGCCGCATAGATTTTTTATTCTGTCGGTGTTTGATACCAGACAAATTTGGTCTTGTGGGAGATTTCGTAGTTCGGTCAGGGGGAATTTTCGCCGCTGGATCGCTTTCTAACCCACGCTCACAGGGAGGCACCGGATTTACCCAGGTTCGGACCCCCGATGCGGGTAATAGTCCTACTCCTGCCGGGGTGGTATTTTCAGATCTGGAACGCTCTAACTTGAGAGCTCTTACAGCAGTATGTATGTGTGAATGGCTTAGAATCCAACCCCTCCTCTCTCTACCCCCGATCCCTTTTATACCAGAAGGGACGGACAGCTGGTCAGAGAGAGAGAGAGAGAGAGAGAGAGAGAGAGCGAGAGAGAGAGAGAGAGAGTCCCGGGCTCTAGTTGCCGCGCGCCGCCCATTTGCTTCCGCTGACGTCCGCTTCATAAATGGCTCCCTCTAGTTGCCTGAGCCGGACAGGACATGGGAGACGCCTGACACCAGGGCCACTCTGCCTTTGCGACAGCACAGTGATGGAATGACCGCTACAGTGCGCCGAACAGGCTACTGTGCAGATAATCATCTCTCTCGGTCTTGCACGCCCCTAAATCCCCGCATTTAATGCGGTGGATACGCTGAACGTTGAAGAAGCCATATCTGGGAAGCCTCCTCCTACTGCACAGGCGCCTGCCAAGTGGGGCCTATGCCCACCTGCCCGGCTAGGCCGCCACGCGTCCTGCTCGGCCCGGCGCGGGGGTCTGCTCGCCCGCTCTACGCCGAGCTGCCACGCGTCCTGCCCAGCCCGGCGTGGGGGTTTGCTCACCCGCTCTACGCCGAGCTGCCACGCGCCCTGCTCGGCCTTGGCGTGGGGACCCTGGTACGTCGTGTACCGACAGTATTCTTTTCTTGATTTTTGTGAGAATTTCTTTGATTGATCTGGACCATTATAATTTGCTCACACCGTTGATCGAACGGCTAAAATAATCATATTATATCATCTTTAGTATTTAATCCGAATTTCTAATATTTTTTAGTCTAAGCCGTTATAATCCGGCCCCACAAAAAATAGTGGCATAGATCTTTTATTTTTTCTTGTTTTATGTGAGATTTTTTTGATTGATCTAGGTTGTTATAATTTGGTCCCTCCATTGATCGAACGACTGAAATAATATGGGTGATATGGACTAATTAATGTGGTGGCTTTGTTTTCCTCTACTTTAATAGTATAATAGATAGATGGATGGATGGATGGATAGATAGACAGATAGGAGCTGAATTAGTCAATTCAACTCAACATTTTGAATGTATTTAGAACTTATCTCTTTTCCTCGTTTAAACAAGAATTTGTTTTGCCCAAAACAAAACGCTTAGGACTTGTTCTTTTCTGTGTTGAGTAAAGTTGAGTTTTACCATAGCAAAAGTCGAGAGTTCTTGAAAAGGGATCTCAAGAGGTTGAAAAATTAATTTAAAAATAATTTTAAGATATTTGATGCTAGGTGTACCTTAATAAGTGATTATGGTAATAGGATCTTCTTTAGTGGAGTTATTGCGTGGAAGTGCTAGCGTGGACCAATCCACTTTGACTTGAAGTCGAGGACTTCACACTGGCGTCCTCGAGAGTGTTCTCGTATGACAACCTTTGGATGTGGACGTTGATAGGGTATTGATCACTACTCCCTTCATTTTCATAATACTTGTCATTTTAGGTTTGTCTTAAGTCAAAGCTTTAAAACTTTATCTATTAAAATCTTTTAAACTATTTGGATTGTGTATATAAAAACCATACATATAAATTCGTCTTAAAAAATTACTTTCACAATATCATATTTTTGCAGATTTTGTACATAAATTTTATTATTAATTGATAATGAAAGTTGCATTTCAAAAACCGCGCATGTCCAAAACAACAAGTATTATGAAACTGGAGGGCGTACTATTGATGCCTATTGTTGGTACAGAGACCGGAGCGTTGAAGAATATTCTTCTGGGGTTTGATTTGCTTTGGCAGCAACCTTCTTACCAACTTCCCCCGTGGTATCCTTCATAACCTATTGTGATCTTTCTATCTTTTCGACGAAATCCTTGCCGGCTTCCTCCGTTGTATCCTTCACTGCTTCGAAGTGATGAAATTCTCTTCAGTGGGATAGCCATCACCTAGAGAACTGACCGATACCGTGAATTGAGATTTTCATGGCATCACGGATCTTCTGGTATTTGATTTGCCCAAGAGAAATAGAGTTTTGTGAACTTGGAACATTGTTCTTCGACAGTGGCCTTATTCTTTCAACGTATCGTTGCGTTGTTGTATTACTGTAACAAATTTGAGAGCCCTTAAAAAGCGGTCTAAAGATTATAAAAAAAAAATATTTTTAGGAACTTTAAAAGGACTATTAAAAGCCACAAAAAATCGTTACAAATTATCACAATGTATAGCCTATATAAAAATAATAAAATTTGCCACGATAATACGAAACGATACGTAACGCTAAAAAGAACAGTGCCATTGATTATACGAAGAAGCTGAGTATCCGTGGGATCACACGGCCATTGGTGAGCTCACACAGTCACACATCCACGATATATAGCTTCACGAACTAGGAACCCATGGGACATGCCCATTAGCAATCACGCATGTTCATGGTAACTTCACAAACTATGGAACCATGGAACGCGGCCATTCACGGGTAGACACATTCACAACAACTTCAGGAATTGGGGACTCGTGGAACATTACCACACACATTCACAATTCAGAAACTGGGGACTCGTGGAACGTACGTGACCATTGGTGGGCATTGGGGACTCGTGGAACGTACGTCCACATTTGGGCCTTGTTCTTTTCAGCGTATCGTTGCGTTGGCGTATTACTGTAGCAAATTTGAAAACCCTCAAAAAGTGGTCTAAAGATTTCAAAAAAAAATTTAAAAATAGTTTTAGGATCTTTGAAAGAACTATTACAAGCCACGAAAAAATCGTTACAAATTATCGCAATATATAGGCTATATAAAAATAACAAAATTTGCTACAGTAATACGCAACGGTACGTTACGCTGAAAAGAACGAGGCCTTGCTGAGAAAACTCACAGTGGGACCCGGCCATTGACGAGCGAGCACGGACGTCCGCGGTCATGACGATTGGCAGTGGCTCCGGCTCATCGACGTCTCGTTCACATCGGCTTCACGGCAGTAGCTCCACATCATTGGCGGTTGGTTTCGGCTTCATGGCAGTGGCTCAAGGTTCGAGGTTCTTGAAAATAATGTGGCAAAATCAGAAAAACAATGATGATATCATGTCATGTCTTAAAAATCAACTATGACTATCTTCCTTTCAATCTTAAAAAATGTTTTCAGTATTGTGCCCTCTTCCCCGAAGACTACCATCTCGAAAATTTAGAGATCACTCGTCTTTAAATTTCAATAGGCATCCTAGATTCTAGTGTCCAAGGTGATATGAATTGTTTGGAAGAGTTAGTGGGCAATGGTTTTATCGTCAAGGGACTTGATCGATTTTGGCGTTGTTTGTTTCGGACGCGCGTTGCGTCGCGTTGCTTTTTGCCGCGCGTTTTGCCGCCAGCCACAGGTTCAAATGACATAGACGCAACGCAACGCAACGCCGTCCGACGCTGAAACAAACGAGCCCTTTATCCATACTATGTAATGCATGAGCTGGCACAACTTATATCATCACAAGAATGTGTCGATATATGTAGTTTTGGTTTCAAAAGTGAGGACATCCCACCATCCATTCACCACATGTCCATCACCATCAAGGATGAATATGACTTAAATTTTGAGGGACAAATGCTTAAATTGAAGAAAAGGATAGATATTTCAAATTTGAGGAGTTTGATGATTATTGGAGAATATGAAGCAACAGTACATAATATTTTGAAAGATGCATTGAAAGAAACAAAGCGTCTCCGTGTTCTAATTTTTGAAATGGACTCCACACAATCTTGGCCACATAACTTTTCAAGGCTTATCCAACTTCAGTATCTAAAAATCAAATCACCTCCAGGACCACATTTCCTCTGCGCCGACATGTATTTACCAAACACAATATCTAGGTTTTACCATTTGGTGTTCTTGGACCTACAAGGTTGGCGGGGTAGCTATAACTTGCCTAAGATATAAACCATCTTGTGAATCTACGCTATATACTTGAACGAAGTGATCCTTTCCTTGGTTGAAGTGATCAATTCCACTCGAACATTCCTAACGTTGGAAGGATGAAGTATTTAAAGGAGCTAAAAACATTCTGTGTCAAAAAAGAAAATGTTGGGTTTGAATTGAGCTGGGGGACATGACACAGCTTGGAGGAGCACTAACCTTTATATAATCTTAAAAAGGTGGCAACCAAGGAGAAGCTACTGGTGCCAATTTAAGGTTGAAAAAGAATCTGAAAGAGTTGACGTATGTTTGGGATACTAAGCAAACGAACATAGGATCTGGATCTGATGATATTGACGGTCTTCAACCACATCCTAATCTGAGATCACTTGAAATTAGAAATCATGGTGGTGACATTGGCCCTAGTTGGTTGTGTCGTAAGATATGCATAAAAAATTTGGAGTCTCTCTGTCTAGATGTCTAGATGGTGTGTCTTGGGGGCACCCTTCCACCTTTTGGGCAGCTACTACATATCACTAATCTCAGGTTAAAGAATATTTCTGGGATACGTCGGTTTGGACCGACTTTGGTGGCGTCACGGAAAATATTTTATGCACTTGAAAAAAATTGAATTTATTGATTTGCTAGAATTGGTTGAGTGGGTTGGGGCAGATAGTTTTCATTTGTTTTGAAAAACAGGAAATAAAAAAATGCCCTTAATAAGAAAGAGCAAACTATTTCTAAATCTTGATTTCAAAATAATTTAAGTAACATAAAACTTATTTATGCATGTTCTTTGTGCACCCACGGTTTATTTTTTTTGGGAACTTTCTATTTCATGAATGTTTAGCAACCTTTAAAAAATTCTTAGTTCTAAACCCTCATTATGAAAACTTTTAAATTTGAATGTTTTTTGTGCAAACATGGTTTAAAAAATTTTTTAAAATTTTTTTGGTGACCTGCTAAAAATAAAACTTAAAAGTAGGAATCGATAAAAAATATGCCCTTAATAATGTCGTGACCCCAATACTTATAATGGGAATCCAGCACCACGAGGCAATACTAATCCCAGTTTAGTATCTCGTGATGGACAGTACGGTGGAATCATCACAGTGTATTTAATCTCTACCTAATAATAAAGAGAATAGAGTTTCCACTCGTTTCTTGGTTAGTCTTCTTCGTCTGTCGTACGTCGCCTCTCCCCCGCCTCTTCAGAATAAAGTTTTTTGCTTGGCCGGCCCGTCCTCCCCCAAAATCAAAACCCTAGCCCCCTGACCCCCTCCCTCTCCGGTCTCCTTACACAGCGCCTCTCCTCGCCTCCCCCGCGCCGCCGCCGCCGCTACCTTCCTCTCTCCCCCGTGCCGCCGCCGTCACCGTCTCCTCTCACTCCCCCGCGCCACCGGTGCCACCTTGCCTCCTTGCCTCTTCTACTCTCCTTGACATCGCCTCCTCTCGCTCCCCCGCTCCGCAAAAAACCTGAGAAACTTGATCTTTTGCCCCAAAGTTGAGCTGCCTTCGTTTTTTTGCCCTAATTTGAGCTGCCTTCTTTTTTTTGCCCCAAATGGACCAACCCATTACTCTTTTCATTCTGGGGGGTTATTTGCAAAGTTGGCTCTTCCTGGAACGAGCCTCTCGTTGAGGGCACAGCCGCCGCCGTCCCCCCAGCCGGCGCCCTCCCCACGGCCGTCCTCCCCTCCGCCGTCCCCCCAGCCGGCGCCCTCCCCACAGCCGTCCTCCCTGCCATGGCCTCCCTTCTCCTCTCAGCGAGGAGCAGCGGCGGCGAGCAGCAGCAGCACCCAGCGCCCATTTCTGTTGTGTTGGCTATTTTCCAGAGAGACCCTTAGAGCAAAAACTATGTGTGGTTGGTCCATTTGGGGCAAAAGATCAAAGGCACACCAACTTGGGGCAAAAAAGCGAAGGCAGCTCAACTTTGGGGCAAAAGATCAAGTTACTCAGGTTTTTTGCGGAGCGGGGGAGCGAGAGGAGGCGATGTCAAGGAGAGTAGAAGAGGCAAGGAGGCAAGGTGGCACCGGTGGCGCGGGGGAGTGAGAGGAGACGGTGACGGCGGCGGCACGGGGGAGAGAGGAAGGTAGCGGCGGCGGCGGCGCGGGGGAGGCGAGGAGAGGCGCTGTGTAAGGAGACCGGAGAGGGAGGGGGTCAGGGGGCTAGGGTTTTGATTTTGGGGGAGGACGGGCCAAGCAAGAAACTTTATTCTGAAGAGGCAGGGGAGAGGTAGGGCTGTGGCCTGCGAGACGGGCGACGGACGAAGAAGACTAACCAAGAAACGAGTGGAAACTCTATTCTCTTTATTATTAGGTAGAGATTAAATACACTGTGATGATTCCACCGTACTGTCCATCACGAGATACTAAACTGGGATTAGTATTGCCTCGTGGTGCTGGATTCCCATTATAAGTATTGGGGTCACGACATTATTAAGGGCATATTTTTTATCGATTCCTACTTTTAAGTTTTATTTTTAGCAGGTCACCAAAAAAATTTTAAAAAATTTTTTAAACCATGTTTGCACAAAAAACATTCAAATTTAAAAGTTTTCATAATGAGGGTTTAGAACTAAGAATCTTGTTTGCCATCGAAACTAACATCCAGATTTTGGATATTTGCTGAGACACATAAGAATTAAACCAATTAGCATTTACTGCATCAATCATCAGTAACCCATCGTCCTGAATTGTTGATTTTTCCCCCAGATCAATGACACATTTGGATTTTAAAATAAGCAGCCAAAGGCTATGTGGTATGAGCTCCTGGCTATAATGTATGGTGTTAGCCAGTTACTTGGCTATGCGCAGGAGAAATATCATTATAGTGCTATTTGTTTGTGTTTTGTACTAAACAGTTCTGGGCCAATATGCAACATCTACTTAAAACTACTTTGTTCTTTGTTGTTGCTTTTGTTACGTGATTAAGCATGTGAGTTTAGGGGTATTCACATTGGCTCTTATTATCACTCCAGTTGTGCCTTCTGAGCCAGCTGCTACTGTGGAAAACCAGCAGATAGGGGATCCACCAATCTCTAGATTTACTTGGACTATTGAGAACTTGTCAAGAGTGAGCACAAAGAAGTTCTACTCTGATGTTTTTGTTGTCGGAGGTTACAAGTGGTAAGAATCTACTTCTCTTCTCCTCTGAAACAGTGTATTCAATTAAACCTGCAGTCATTCAAGGAATTTTGATTTGGCTTTTTGACAATACCCTTTCTGTCTTGCAGGCGAATTTTGATTTTCCCAAGGGGAAATAATGTTGAATTCTTGTCAATGTATTTGGATGTGGCTGATTCAGCAGTCTTGCCCTATGGGTGGACTAGATATGCACAGTTCAGCCTCTCTGTGGTTAATCAAATTCACAACAAGTTTACAATAAGAAAAGGTGCATCTTTTATTGTGCTCTTCTCTGTTTAATCTATTAGCAGACAAAAATATGTATCTGATATCATTATCTGTAGTTACAATGGTTTCACTGAATTGGAATTCTTGCAGAAACACAACATCAATTCTCTGCTAGAGAAAGTGACTGGGGTTTCACTTCATTTATGCCTTTGAGTGAACTGTACAACCCCAGTAGAGGTTATCTTGTAAATGATACTTGTATAGTGGAAAGTATTCATCCCGATGAGCGTTTCCCACTCCACCTTTCATACACGGGTTTTTAAAATTTTCAAAAATTATCGTAAAATATATTAGCTAGGCCCAAGTATTCTCACATATCTTAAATTGTTTTCAGTCCAATTAAGCTAGAAACTAAAAATCGTAAAATATACTACTTGTTGGAGGTTGGAACATACGACGGTCTTATGGATGCTTTGATCTGAACAACTGGGAGACAGTCCGTAAGGTTTGGCCATGTAGATTCACTAGAAGAATTCATGATTCTATTTTACACTATTGCAAATTATAACTGAGACTCTGCATCTTGCCACATGACAACTTTGTTCTCCATTATGAACTAATAGAGAAAAGGCCAACGCTATTGTTACATTTCAGTTCAAAAAATTTCTATGCCATTTTAATGTTCCAAAAGGCCAACGCTTTCTTCTGTATCCCAAAATGCTAGGTGAAAATTTCATGGTAAGGTATATTTCCTCGGATGACATATTCTTTAGTGTTTCCTGTGCTCCTTTCAACTCTCATTTTATAACTTCATGAAACCTGTACCGGAAAAAAACTTCATATCCATAGATGATGAAAGGACCAACCTGAAGCAATTCGTCTTTGCTTGTGAAAGACATGACCATTGTTACTCTTTTCAGGTTAGCACATGGTATGCATTTGGCTAAACATAATTTGTTTTATAATTGTTTCACGTACTTACTAGGTAACATACTGCTGAAGCCAATATATAGGGGTATGCAAGGTCCAACAATGTTTCAAATGCAATTGCATGTGTTGTTGCGTACAAGTTCTTTTCATTCACCAGGAAGCTTTTTGTGGAAACGGAGAAGTTCAACAAATCAATAATAGTTTAACATTGTCCTTGAGAACATGTACCAACTTAATGACCTAGGGATTTTTATTCACAGTGTACCAAGTTTCTAAATTTTTTGTTCCGAAACATATGTACCAAGGTAGTGAATTAGGAGTTTTTATTGTCATGAATTTTATTCCTCTCGTTGCAACGCATGAGCATATTTGATTTGGTTGGAAAGGTATTAGACTCCCCACCATTTAATTAATAAAAATATCAAGCAATTTTATGTTACAATATTTTTTCCCTTCATCCATGAACCATTTATATTTGTCGTTAAACAGAGTATGTCTTGAGCCATGCTTAGGGGCTAGGGTGTGCGTGAATTTTTATTTCTCCCGTTGCAACGCACGGGTATTTTTGCTAGTTTAAAGTGAAATACAAGTAAACAGTAGCATTTTTATTACAAAATAAACTGGCATACCAGTTGAGTAGTCCATGCGGAATTAAATAGTAAGCAGTAAAGCATCAGAGTGTTCAAATTAAATAATTATGATGAAATCCAAGGTGTCGACCCGAACACCTTAACTAGCTTTTCTCTCCCTCTTCAAAGCCTTCCTGGTCCTGACCGAAATCTGAATAAAAATATCTGCGCAAAATTTAATGAGTACACGGCTACCCAGCAAGCAATTCTTAAATATGAGTGTAAGGTCAAAGATGGTGATTAAGTTATTTTACCCAAATCCTACTTCTAGTCATATTTTAGTTGTTCAAGTTTTAATTTAGTGAATGCATGATCATCAGTAAAGAAGGTGCATCTCGCACCAGGCCAATCCCAGCCTATACTAATCAGGTTGATTGAATAAAAGGGTGAATCTACATGTGCAAACCTTTCAAACTCGTCCTTATCCGTGGACACGTTTATCATGATAGTTTTAACTCTGCAGAGTGTGTACAAGTTTTTCCACAAGCCCCGTCTTATCCATTAGGAGAAATGATACAAGACTTTTTCAGCCTACTCCACCCACCATTTCACCTGCCCTCTCTTTTGGTTTCCCCGACCCTGCCGGTGTCCGCCGTTGTAGGGCGTCTACTACTTCTGGACACCACCCATGGGTCGTTCCCCAATTAAGCCATTCGGTCTCAGGAACGCACCTACCCCTCAGAGGAGATTGCAAGCCTCCCCTAGGGCAACAGTGACTAAACATAACCGGACAGCCTACGAGCAAGTGGTTATTGGGTTTCGTAGTGTACTAAGCTAGGGCCGAAGGCACAAGTGGTTGTACGGTAAGGTTTGGACCAGCAATACACAAGCTTGGGTCCTTACTAGAGGAGACCGTATCATCACCACCTCAATCCCAGAAACACCTCTGCCGAATCTCTCCTAAATCGTCTACACTAGTTTTAGTTGTTTAGGTTTAACCAAAATACCAATGCAAAGCATACGTCTCACCAAGGCTCAATTTATAGTGAATCCCAAATGCAGTCCTACACATCTAGTCAAGGACAGGCTAGGAAAAATACAACAGGTTTGCAAAGGTGGCTAAAGCATATTAATAGATTATTAACATGTCTAGGTACTCACGCCTAATGTACATGCATGCAGATAATTCGAAAAATAAACAACTGAATATATTGTAAAACTAGGAGAGAATATGTTACTATGCTTACCTTCGAAAAATTCCGCACTTTACGGGTCCCACACCGGTTCCGAGCAACAATCGTACCCACTGTCTAAACAGAAAAACAACAAATAATACAACAACAAAATCAATACCAAGAAAATAATTATTAAATATACATAAAAATTCTAGGATGTAAATGTGATTTTTAGGCTCCAAAATCATCCAATTTGGAGTTACGGAGCTCCTTAAATAATTCGGGAAAGTTTCGGGCTAAATAGGAAATTTCATGAAAAAGAAAAAACCCATTTAACCCCTAATTTGGCCGAATCGACGGAACCGGCCCAATCCCGACGCGTGCGCACAGCCCCGCTCGGCCCAGTCCGGTGCGGCGTGACGGTGTGCTGCTGACAGGTGGGGCCCACTAGCAGCGACTCCCAGCGGTTGACGAGCGAGACCCACGGGACAGAGGCGACTGGCGGGTAATGACGTGGCAGTGAGGTGGCGATGACGTGGCAGCGACGTGTCAGTGACGTGGTGTGCCATGTAGCACTCAGGGCTGTGTGGGTGATGACGAGGCATGACATGTGGCGGGTGACGTGGCATGCCACGTGGCAGTGAGGCTCGGCTACAGGTGGCGTGGCATGACACGTGGCTTGACACGGGTCACGCCACGTGGCTCCTGGCTGCACGGCTCTGACGGACCCACCGGTTAGTGGCAGCGGCGTGATTACCGCGCGTGGCGAAACGGCTGCCTCTGACAAGCGGGTCCCACGGCTTGACCGGGCCCGCTTGTCAGCGACTGTGACTGGAAACGGCATGCGTGAAATTAAACGGTGCCGGCGTCAGCGGCGGGTCCCACGGGGACACGTGGCGCTACGGGATTGGGCAGCGGTAACGACGCGGGCCGACGCGGGTCCCACGGCCACGCGTCGCGAGTGGATTGGACGGGCACGGCGGCGCGGTCGAAAATGGCTGCAACAGGTGGACCCCACCAGGACGCGCGTCACGACGCGATTGGTGGCGTCGCTGGTGCGGTCCTATGTGGACGCGCTTTGTGGGCCCGCCGGGACGCGCGTCGGGCGGCGATTGGGGCAGCGCGGCTGGTGGCGGCGCTGGGCGACGTGGCGAGTGCCGGTTGGCTTCGGATCTTCCGCCGACGGTGCGAACGCCGAGGATCGTCGGTGACCGTGGAGACAGCTAACTACGGCGAGCCCTACCGGGTGAAAAACAGCACCAAAATGGGCGATCCGCATATGCATTTTGACCGTCTCGACAAGATCTATCTACTGGTGCCATCTACACATCGATTTGACTACGGGGAAAAGGAGTTTACCTCAGAAACGTCCTCGGGAGGGGGAGTCTTAAGCCGTAGATTATGGTTTGGGGTGGGGAGTGGAGTGGGCGGCGGTGAACAGTGAGATAGGATGTTTATAGGGGGGTAGGGCGCAGGGGGGGTCCTTTGGGCTCCTCTTCATGGGCCAAAAGTGCAAATCCCGCTAATATGGGCCCATAATCATATGCTAATCTGGCCCATGTGCCTTTAACTTGGAATTATGCTGAAAAGTTATAAAGTGATACCTTGGTTTATTTAGAGAAAATATTGGGACACCTAATAATTTTATTAGGATGTCACAAATAAGATAGAGTAAACTATTTTTAAATTTGGACGTAAAAAACTTTCTATGGATGTTCTCTAACTAGACATGGTTTCATTTTGGAGAACTTTTCGATTTTTTTTGTGCTTCCAAAAAAGCAGAGAACTTTCTATTTTCTTTGGCTGAGCTCACGTCGCTCCGGTCAATTGTGGCAATGTGTTATCTCGGTGGTCAATGGGAACTCGTATAACTTCGTATAATGTATGCTATACGAAGTTATTACGGGTTTGGACCTGACTTTGGTGGCGTCACGAAAAATAGTTTTATGCACTTGAAAAATATTAAATTTATTGATTTGCCAGAATTGGTTGAGTGGGTTGGGGCAGCTAATTTTCATTTGCAAGGCTTGAAAGCATTGAGTGTTGTGGTTGTCCCAGTCTACGTGCATTGCCCTTCACGAAGTTGTCAGCTCCTAGTACACAAGATGTAAACACCATATGGTTTCGCAATCTGTGTGATCTTAGTATTGATGAATGCCCTATGCTATCCTAGCCACCCATGCCTCACACTTTAACGCTAACAAATTTTAATGTGACAAAAGATAACACATCAAAGTTGATTTACTGTGATCAACGGATATTTATTATCGACGGATATGACGGTGTGTTGGACTACAACAATATGGACAAGGTAGTGCTTGTGGAAATATGGCATGACCATCCCATTCTACTGACAGACCTCCAAATGCTAAAATCCCTAACGGAGCTAACTGCCTATGGATGTTGCTCCATGTTCTCCGGTGAAATGGATGACACTACCATACTTCATTTGATGCACATTGTCAAGCTAAGTGGATTTCATCTTACAGAAAAGTCATTGAGGAAGGTGTTCAACTGTCTCCCTGCTCTTTCTGAACTTCAAATTTGGAGTCCATCGAGTGCAGACCACGAGGAAGTAGCGTTGCGGATCCCACCCACCAGCTCATTGCACACGCTTTTGTTATCCGAGTTCTTCCTATGGAGGAAAGAGGACTCGAGGAGCTCACGTCGCTCCGGTCAATTGTGGCAATGTGTTATCTCGGTGGTCAATGGGAACAGCAGGAGGAGTTGAGAACATTAAGGCCTTGTTCTTTTCAGCGTATCGTTGCGTTGGCGTATCATTGTAGCAAATTTGAGAGCTCTCGAAATGAGGTCTAAAAATTATTAAAAAATAATTAAAAAATAGTTTTATAATCTTTGGAATGACCACTAAAAGTCACGAAAAAATCATCGCAAATTATGACAACATATAGGCTATATAAAAATAACAAAATTTGCTACAGTAATACGCAACGGTACGATATGCTGAAAAGAACAAGGCCTAAGCCTAGGGATGGCAATGGGGAATTTCCCATCGGGGAATGGCTCTCCATCCCTGTCCCTACGTGGGGAAAAATTCTCCATCCCTGTCACCGCTAACGCTTGCGGGGGACATTTTCTTCCCATCCCTGTCCCCGCTGGGAATAAATCCTCGACGGGATCCCCGTCCCCGCTTAAATTGTAGCTAACATGTACGTATTTTGCTATTAGTATAAAATATTGTCATATATATGTATTCTCATAGTTAATAAATCATCATATATGCATCAAAATGATCACTTATATACATTGAATGATTATTTGACAATGTCATTATTTATTTTTATCATTAACTATTACATGAAAACATGATCACATGCAAGATTAACGGGCCCCAAGGGGAACGGGGACGGGGGATACGTCCCCGACCCCGTTCCCGTTTACCCGACGGGGAAAGAATTTTCCTCGTTAACATCCCCGTGGGGAAAGAAAACTCCCCATCCCCGTCCCCTAATAGGGGAATTCCCCGCGGGGAATCGGGGATCAGGGACCCATTGCCATCTCTAATTAAGCCTTTCCCTAATTCCCTCTCGGCACTTTCTATTTACGGTGATGAAAGCATGCAGTCCATAGCTCTGGTCTCAAACCTCACCTCCCTCACTTCTCTATGTCTGGTAGATTGTTGTAAGTTAACAATGGATGGGTTTGATCCTCTCATCACAGTGAACCTGAAGAAGCTGAGCATTTGTTGCAGCAAATGGGAAGAAAACGATCCCTACTCTATAGCGGCGGATCTACTTTCAGAGGTGACAAAGACCAAAAGAATTCCTGCAGGCTCCTTCCGACTAGAGCATCTTGGCGTGGATAGCATCTCGGCGATGCTTGTTGCTCCCAATTGTAGCCACCTCTCGTCTACCCTCCGCATATTGGAATTCCGATTTGATGATCGGGTGGAAGGCTTCACTGAAGAGCGAGAGCAGGCTCTCCAGCTTCTCACCTCCCTCCAAGAACTAGTATTTTTTGGTTGCCATCGCCTGCAATCCCTCCCTAAAGGATTACATCATCTTTGCTCTCTCAAGACGCTCCGCGTCATGGATTGTCCTAAAATCCAATCACTGCCCAAGGTGGGCCTCCCAACTTCACTAAGGAATATACATGCATTACTCAATGTGAACACCGATCTTCAGGATGAATTGAAGGAGTTAAATGACACGTACCCACATCTACGTATATGTGCAGATTAAAACAGAGCAACCACATTAATTATAAAATCCTACAATTTTTTCACGTTAATCGAAGAAAAAGAAAAAGACCTGCATTCTGGATTATAGTGAAACTGAATTACAAGGTATAGATCTATATGGTAATTAAAAGAGAAATGCCATGTATGCCACGAGATTATCTACAACAAGTTTGTTGAGTCCAATGTGTAGTAATATTGGTAACAAACTATCAATATGGTAATTAAAAGGATTGTTGGGCCTAATCCCTCCACATGGAGGTGAATATGCAGGCCAAAAGCCCAATAAATCTTATCCATTGATGCTATTTGCAATGAATGGTTGAGATTATCTCTTTGGAAGATTATCTCTTTGGAAGATAAGAAGAGTTAAAAATCCCTAGCCACCATTCAACACACAAGAAAGAGCTCTTGCTGCTGCTATGAAGAGCGAGAGGAAAATTGTCGGTACAATAAATACCAGGGTATTAAGAATCCTAAAAGAAGACCAGGCAAGGCCGCCACGTGTCAGGCGGGCGATCAGGCCCCAGCGCGTGGGCGAGCTCCACAGCGCTCCAGGCGAGGCCGCCACGCGTTAGGCGGGCGATCATGCCCCAGCGCGTGGGCGAGCTCCACAGCGCTCCAGGCGAGGCCGAGCTCCACAGCGCTCCAGGCGAGGCCGCCACGCGTCAGGCGGGCGATCAGGCCCCAGCGCGCGGGAGGCCCTTCACTGACAGGTGGGGCCCGCGTGGCAGGAAGCTCCAAAGGGGAGCCTTCTGGGTGAAGGCTCTCCCCGCTGCGAAGGACGTACAGGTGCAGTTAATGCGACGTCATGCGCGGATGAATCGAGGAAGTGATGATTACCGCCACAGTGACCTCTGCAGGTCTGACCAGCCGTCACTGTGGCTCTGCAAGAGCTGACCGGTAGAGAGAACTTGCCATCACCAGGTTGGCCGCCCGCGTCAGGCGGTGGGAGCAGCGCCCGCCTGTACTTTTGCAGGCGCGTTCACACTAATCAGAGGCCACTTGCGAAGCATGCATGGGCGGCGCTGCTCGGCGCCCGAGCGGCGCGTTTTCGTCTCTCCAGTCTTGTCTCTCTAATCTTGTCAGTGTACTGTACCACCCCCTTTCTCTCTCGGTCAGCCCATGGCATGTATAAAAGGGGATTAGAGAGAGAGAAGGGGAGGATCCTGTAACCATCTTTACACACAACCACAACAAGAACATGGCTAAGGCTCGGCAGGAGTAGGACTATTACCCATCAGGGGGTCCGAACCTGGGTAATCGCTGTGTGTCGCTCCTTGCCACGCTCGACGCTCGAATCGGATCGAACTCGAGCTGATCGGCTAGCATAATAGAGATCTGATAGGGGTGTGATTCGTTGTGGTTCGGTGAAGAACATGCCGTCAGTGGCGCGCCAGGTAGGGGGCGCTAGCGTCAGTTTGAAGTTCTTCGACCTTTCTTCAGGCGGCAATGGCGGTTCAGCAGACCGCAGCGGATAGGGAAGCGGCCTCCAGGGCCGCGGCCGCGGCAGCGGTTGCGGCAATGGCGGTGGACCAGCCGGGCAACAGCACCCCGCCAAGGGTCGGCACCTTGGTGGAAGGCAATCGTCCCAGTCTGGCCAGGCGACGCCTGGCCATGGAGGAGTGCTCTCCGGCACAAAACCTCTATGCGGCCAGGGCCCTACTGGACAACCCACTGGTTCCGGTAACTCCGGACTACCCGGCGGCGCCGTGGCTGGCCAGTTTAGCCCTCTACGTCGACGCCGCGGCGGCAATGATGCAAGCTTCAGGGGGCGCGGGAACCGGTATTTCCGCTTCGTCCCGTTCCTTGGCTTCCCCGCACCCCTCCCGCAGAACTCCTGGCAGGAGGGAGCAGGGGCAGGGTGGCAGATGCCAGGAAACTCCTTCGGAGGTTCGACAGGACAGACGCGGCGGTGGGCCGGACCTCCAGGCCCACTTGGAGAACCGCCATCTACAGCACGGAGAGGACCTCCGCGACAAGCTCCGCCGGCGGCACGATCGAGAGCGCAACCGCGCTATCGCCGCCGTTCACGGAGGCCAGGAGGGGTGCTCCCGCGACGCCGTCCCCGCCGACGAAGGCGCCGCTTCTTCGGCGCCGTCTGGGCGTCGAGGGCGGCGGGACGAGGGGCGCGCGCAGGAGCAGGAGGCTCTAGACGTCAGTTGTCACGCCTTTTCTGTCGGCACCCGATTTACAAAATCGGATTCCACCTGCGTAAACACGTACTAGTCCCAAGGATCATGGCTAGTACACACAGATATACAGAAACGGAACAGTGCCAACGATATTATTACACAAACGGGAACATAGTCCGATACAAGCACATACAACGGCTCGCAGGCCGCAATTCAGAGTACACGGAGATACAAGCCTAATACAACATCTATATACTTATCTATCCCACAGGCACGAGGGCTGTAGGAACGCGCAACCCTAGTCTTCAAACTCTTCATCGGAAAACGCCTCCTCGACGTAATCCGGGTCCTCCTCCTCGGAAGGCGGGCCATACTCAGATGGACCGGCTGCAGAAATTTTGAAAAGGGAGAGGAGAAAAAGGAGAGTGAGTACAAATTGTACTCCGCAAGTCCGGAATTATGCAAGTGTAGGTTTAGTACAAGGAGAGCTTGGGTTATTTGCGG
>SPJY01036961.1:935575-949228 GCA_005191435.1 Raddia distichophylla | reverse complement strand
CGTAATAACGTACTAGTCCCAAGGATCATGGCTAGTACACACAGTTAAACAGAAACGGTACATTACCATCGTTTAATATTATTACATAGGGGGTACATAGTCCAGTACATTACACAACCAACGGCTCACAGGCCGCAATACAGAGTACACAGCATAGCAGGGCCTAATACAACATCTAAATTATTTATTCCACACAGGCGAGAAGGCTGTAGGAACACGCAACCCTACTCTTCATAGCCATCCTCAGAGTACTCCTCCTCATAGTCAGGGTCTTCGTCCTCTGACGGCGGGCCGAAGTCAGACGGTCTAGCTATTGAAATTTTTAAAAGAGAGGGGAGGAAAACAAGGATGAGTACAATCGTACTCCGCAAGTCGAAAATTGTGCAGATGAAGCTTAGTTCAAGGAGAGCTTAGGCTATCTTGCGGAAAAGCAGTTTATTGGCCTAGTTTTGACAAAGCATTTAGAAAACTTTAAATCATAATATTTTCTTTGGGCTCTTCTCAAAATGCTCTCGCCACTTGGCCTCAGTGCCATAGCGAGATAAAACCATTTTTCCACTTCTTTTCTCAAAACGGCTAGGTCCATTCCGCGCGAACAATCCCTGGTAGGCCGACCCCCAATCCAGGATGTAAGCCGGTGGCACCTAACACAAACGAAAACTTTCTCAGCGACTTTACTCAACTCAAACTTTCTCTTAAAACACTTTTTCCAAAAATGGTTTCAAAAAGAATTCTACCATATGAACAGTCCCCTCGCACGCTCATAATCGCGAGCACGGCTATCATGATAGTCTTAACTCTGCAGAGTGGGTACACTTTATCCTCGAGAGGCTACGCACCCAGAAGTGTTTCGCCATAAGACCGCTAGGCTCGAACACTAGCGGCGACCTGCCGGGGAGTCTCCGTTAGGCTCAAAGACTAATGACCAGACCCGTCCCATTCCGGGGCTCGAGGTCGTACTGTTAGGCTCAGTTCGTAGGATCATAGGACGAGCAGTCCTTAGACTAGAGGAGAGACGGAACTTTAGCCCAGATTTCTCAAAACGGTGCCATACCGCACCAACCGGCGAAAATCTCTCCCTACTCGGAAGATTTTTGGGGTAAGAGGAAAACATTTTCTACCAAGCATCACCCTAGATGCAGTACCTTTAAACCACTTTTCTCCAAACCTTTCACAACACAATCTCATTTCACACAAATGATAATAGCATTTTGCGTAAAAGAATTTTAAGCATTTTATCCTACCACAACGGAATAGCTAAATATAAGCAAAGTTACTTTAGCCTTAGGTTTAGTCCTAACAATATTTCTGACCTTTTTCTACTCGGTCATGATGACTAGGTCTATCAAATACGTCGTTTATCATTTTAAATTAGCATGCACATTTTCAGGTCTAATAAACATTTTCTAAATAAACGAAAAACGGCTCATGATATGATCAAGGGGGACTTGCCTTGGTCGGATCCTGGGTAGGCGAAGAAGGGGTCGCCAACGGGCTCCACGGAACGTTGGCCTCCTACTAGCGTGAACACACAAGCACAACAATACATATGCATCAGCCATCAGTAAAATATTTTTGGATGCATTTTTATTTGAGGAAAAATGCAGGAAACCATTATATCCACATGAAATGATGCACCTCTACAATGCTTATTAACTTAAAATGCAAACCTACATGCATGACATGCTATTATAAATTTTTATAGGGTCCAGAAACATTTAAAGCATTTTTACAAATTTTTACAGAATTTATAAAGCGCTTTGCTAATTTTATAAAATGCCTTTCAACTGTTGTTAATAGCAAAAAGAAAATAAAATGAAACGGGGTTTTTAACAGGCAACTGGGCCGGCTCGCTGATCACGGCCCACGGCGCGGTACGACCATGCGCGGGCGCGAGCGAGCACACGGGGGAGCGGCACCGCGCCACTGACCGGTGGAGCCCACAGGGCCCACCCGTCGGTGACGCGAGCTGGAGGCAGAGGGGAAAAACAGGGGAGCTCCGGCTCTGGCGACGGCGGCGGCAAAGGAGAACGGCGGCGACGATCCTAGCCATACGAGGCCGATAGGATGCGTGGGGAGGGAGAGAGTGGAACACGGTGACTTCGTCGACGCTCTCGGCAGCGCCAGAGGCCAACGGGAGGGGCGACGCGACAAGACCATGGGCAGAGGCGACGTGAGAGATGGGCAGGAGTTCTCGTGCGGGAATAGCGAAGCAGAGGGGGAGAGAGAAAAAAAGAGAGAGAGCGAGAGAGCGGGCGGGTGGGAACAGGGGAGGAAGAAGGCAGCGCCCGGCTAACCGAGGGGCCCACACGTCAGCGGAAGGGAGGCGGCAACGACGCGCGGACGAGAGGCCGACGGGCGGGACCCGCTCGTCAGAGAGACATGGCGCGCGCGGCACACGGGCTAGCTGGGCAGCGAGAAGAGCTGGGCCGGGACTGCGTCGGAGGTCCAAGCAGAGAGAGTGAGGGAAGGGAGAAAGAAAGGGAAGAAGGGCCGGGGAAAAAATGGGCCGAGAGAGAGAGAGAGAGAGAGAGAGAGGAACTCTTTTAAGGTTTTTGAATTTCTTGTTTTTCTCTTTTCTTCCTCAAATGAAAATTATTTAAATACTCTTTAAATCAACCATTTAACTTTGGCAAAATAACTTACTTCCAGCTTATGGAAATATTTAAACCAATAATAAAATGCTACCTTTTTCCAAGAACCTATTTTGAATTTTTAAAGTACAAGATTAATTCCAAGGGATGATGCATGCGATGATGATGCCAAGATTTTCAAATTAAATCTCTTACTAATTTTACATCATGCATTTTAAGAAATTATTAACGTGCCAATTTGAGTTTAAAATTTGGGATGTTACAAACCTCCCCCCTTAAGGCGAATCTCGTCCTCGAGATTCCAATTCTTCCGGGAACAACTCAGGAAACTCAACCTGCAAATCTGTCTCACGCTCCCAGGTGGCCTCAACCTCAGAATGGTTACGAACCCGGCAAAACCGCGTAGCCTTGCTACGAGTTTTGGGAACTGCCACATCCAAAATTCTGACTGGGTACTCTTTGAAGGACAGATCAGGCTGCAATTCTATCCCTTCCGGAATTAACTGCTCATCAGGAACTCGGAGACACTTTTTCAGCTGAGAAACATGGAACACATAATGCACACCTGCCAGATACTCAGGAAGTTCCAACTGGTAAGCCACTTCACCGTTTCGGACAAGAACCTTAAAAGGACCAATATACCTCGGAGCTAACTTGCCACTCACACAAAATCTGCGCATGCCTTTGAGAGGGGACACGCGCAGGTACACAAAATCTCTAACAGCAAACTGCAGATCCCACCGACGATGATCGGCATAACTCTTCTGATGGGACTGAGTTGTCTTTAACTTTTGCGGAATCAACTTAACCTGCTCTTCTGCCTCCTGCAGAATATCCAACCCAAATACTTTCGCTTCACCAGTCTCTTGCCAATACAAAGGGGTTCTGCACTTCCTTCCATACAAGGCCTCATAGGGAGCCATCTGGATGCTGGACTGGTAACTGTTATTATAAGCAAACTCAGCATAAGGCAACTGCTTGTCCTAGCTAGCAGGCGCAGCTAAGGCACAAGCTCTCAACATATCTTCCAGAATTTGGTTCACTCTTTCAGTCTGCCCATCAGTTTGAGGATGAAAAGCTGTGCTGAAATTCAAACGAGTTCCAAGCGATTTATGGAGCTTGCCCCAAAATTTTGATGTAAACTGTGTACCTCGATCAGACACAATCTTCTTAGGTACACCATGTAAACAGACAATCTTGCTCATGTACAACTCGGCCAGTTTGCCCCCGGTGTAGGTGGTACGAACCGGGACAAACTGGGCAACTTTAGTGAGCCGGTCAACAATGACCCAGATGGAGTCATGGCTCGCTTGGATCCTGGGAAGCCCAGTAATGAAATCCATTCCGACTTCCTCCCATTTCCACTCAAGGACTTTCAAAGGTTGCAACAGTCCTGCTGGTCGCTGGTGCTCTGCCTTTACCCTTCGGCGGATATCACAATGGGCCACATATTCAGCAATCTCCCTTTTCATATTTGTCTACCAATAAGAACTTTTCAGATCTGCGAACATTTTGGTACTTCCAGGGTGGATTGATATGGGACAGTCATAGGATTCTTTGAGGATGAGCACTTTCAGTACCTTGACATCAGGCACAAAAATCCTCTTTTTAAACCAGAGTACCCCACTGTCATCTACAGAAAAGTTTGGTGCTTTATCCTTCACAAGCTTCTCCTTGATCTCTTGAACTTCCTTATCACCCTTTTGAGCTTCTTTTATTTGATTCAACAGAGTAGGCTGCAATTCCATCATATTCAGCTGTCCTACTCCCACCACTTCAAGGTTAAGCTTAAGCAAATCTTCACACAGACCTGGTGGAATCTCCTTCCTCATGAGGTGATTACAGGCAGGACGGTGGCTTAGGGCATCAGCCACCACATTAGCTTTTACCGGGGTGATAATGTATTCCCACATCATAGTCCTTGATCAACTCCAACCAACGCCTTTGTCTCAGATTCAGATCAGGCTGGGTGAATATGTACTTGAGACTTTTGTGATCAGTGAAGATTTCAGTGTGATTCCCCATCAGATAATGCCTCCAGATTTTCAGAGCATGAACAACTGCAGCTGACTCAAATCATGAGTAGGGTAGTTCTGCTCATGTGGCTTAAGCTGCCTTGACGCATAAGCCACTACTCTGCCCTCTTGCAGAATCCTTGTCGAGAGGCATCACAATAAATCTTAAAATCCTTGTGGATGTCGGGCAGAATCAACACAGAAGCGGACGTCAGGCGCTTTTTCAATTCTTGAAAACTACTCTCACAGCTGGCAGTCCATTCAAACTTCTTTTCTTTCTTCAACAAAGTGGTCATCGGGCGGGCTATTTTGGAGAACCCTTCGATGAACCGGCGGTAATATCCCGCTAATCCCAAGAAACTCCTTACTTGGGTCACAGATTTTGGTTGTTTCCACTCAACCACAAATGCAACTTTTTCAGGATCTACAGCAACACCTTTGGCAGAAATTATGTGTCCAAGGAATGACACTTCTTTCATCCAGAACTCACACTTACTCAACTTAGCAAACAACTGATGCTCCCTTAACCTTTCGAGAACCATTCTCAAGTGCATCTCATGTTCTTCTTCTGTTTTAGAATAAATCAGAATATCATCGATAAACACGACGACAAATTTATCCAAAAAGTCCATGAACACCTTCTTCATCAGGTTCATAAAATATGCAGGTGCATTTGTTAGTCCAAAGGACATGACGGTGAAGTCATAAAGACCATAGCGGGTTGTGAAAGCTGATTTAGGAATATCAGACTTCTTGATTTTGATTTGGTGATATCCAGACCTTAAGTCAATTTTTGAGAAAATTCGGGCTCCTTTCAATTGGTCAAACAAATCATCAATGCGGGGCAAAGGATATTTATTTTTGATGGTTACTTCATTAAGTGATATGTAATCCACACACATTCTTAAGGATCCATCCTTCTTTTTCACAAATATGACAGGAGCTCCCCAAGGCGAAGCACTTGGGCAGATAAAACCTTTTTCTTGCAATTCTTCCAGTTGTTTCTTTAACTCGGCTATTAAATTTGCAGAAAGACGGTATGGCCTTTGGGAAATAGGAGCAGTGCCAGGGGCTAAGTCAATAACGAACTCAACATCTCTATCAAGCGGCATGCCCAGCAACTCATCAGGGAAAACATCAGGGAATTCCCTCAAAATAGGCATGGTTTCAAGATCAGCCCCTTCCAACTTGTTGAGGGTAATCAGATTCTCAGGAAATGGACTAGCAACAAACTGAATTTTCTTGCCATCACCACTAGTCAGCTTGACCGTTTTAGAGGCACCGTCAATATGACCTTTATACTTAGCTAACCAATCCATGTTATCACTTCTATCCCTTTAGAATCAATGACCACAAGGTCTGCCATAAACTCAGTATCTTTTATTTTTATGCCAACATTAGGACACACCAAGGTGGTATGAATGACCTTCCCAGGGGATTTTATTATCATTGGTTTCTTTAATGCACTTGTTTCAAGTCCATAAATTTTGGCAAAAGATGCAGCTATGAATGAATGCGTAGCACCAGAATCAAATAAAGCAGTAGTGGGTATGGAGTTGATGCAAAACTTACCCATCACCGCGTCTGGATCAGCATGGGCTTCTTCAGCACTGACGTGGTTCACCCTTCCACGTCCAACAGAGAGAGATGTCCTCACAGGAGGGAAATTTCCACGACCTTGCCCAGAATTCACGGGCCGTGGCACAGCAGCCTTACCTTGAACAGTGGCAGACACAACACCTTTATTGGGGCAGGAGCTAGCATAGTGCCCCATCTGTTGGCAGGCATAGCACTTAATGTTTGACATATCTTTCTTCTGCGGAGCAGACACTTGAGTACGGACTGGCGGAGCTGATAGAGGAGCGGGACGAGGCAACACCCACTGAGCACGCGAGCGTGGAGGAACAGCAGGTCCACGGCCGCGGGGACGTTGGCCCTTGGAACGAGAGCCAGAATGAACATCTTTCTGGGCCCTCTACCTCTTTCTTGCTGCAAGGCACAGCCCGCGGTTTTCTTCCTCCTTAACCGCACTAGCAAACAACTGCTTGAAGGAAGTGAACTCAGTGGAGTCGATCAGCGCACGGATTTCAGGATCCATGCCTTTCTTGAAAAAGTAAACCTTATCAGCATCACTTTTGACATCCCGTGGAACATAACGGGCCAGGAGGGTGAACTGAGTGAGATACTCATGCAAGGTCATGCTACCTTGCTCCAGAGCATGAAACTCACGCCTTTTAGCTTCTTTGACACTTTCAGGCACATAATTTTCCTCACAAGCTTCCACAAACTCAGCCCAACTGATAGTTTCAGGAGATTCATGAGCCTCGTAATAAGTGTCCCACCAGGTAGATGCGGCCCCAGTGAGCTGGTGCGACGCGAGTTGGACACTTTCCACATCACCACACTGAAACATGATCAAATTTTTCTCTATTGCTTTTAACCAATCCGCTACTTCCAAAGCATCAGCGGACCCACCAAACTTAGGAGGATTTGCTCGGAGGAAATCATTAATACGGGAACGGGCAAGAGGTGGAGCTGGTGGAGGAACTGGCATGGGTGCAGGAACAGGGGCAATGGCTCTCTCTCTAACCAGATCTCGGATCATTTGGAACTGCATATCCATGAACTCTCTCAAGGTAGGTTCTCCAGGAGGTGGTGGAGGAAGGTGGGGATTGGATTCGGCTTGATTTTCTGGTGGATTTTCTAGGGCTCTTATTTGTGGCGCTGGAGAGGGAAAAGGGCGAGAGATAAGGGGAGGCCCTCCAACGGAAGCTTGGTCACCGGAATGAGCAGGGTTTGGGACTGATTGAGTTTGCCTCCTAAGCTGACGAGACACACTAGCTCTGCTCGGCTTACCACCAACACGGCCTTGCCCCCGGGTGACTTCCCTACGCCCAGCTTGGCGCGAAATCACCATCTGCTGACAGGAGGATGAGAGGGGCATTAAGGGGGGAAAGCCTTTTTACCATTCTAAAACATGAGTTTTTAAAATATGCAAATTTGGCACGGTGCAGCACACATAACATAGCATAATAGTTTTACGGGTACAATCAAAGGGCGCGATACCACAACTGCCGGTACGTCAGCCCATACCACGTGCTAGCTACGATACAGGGGATACAACGACACAAGCCTACACTTGCTAGTAGTCGGACTCAAAGGCAACTTCCTCGGGGTCTTCTTCTTCTTCATCATCCAGAGAGGGCTGCCAACCAGGAGGCGGCGGCAGGACAAGCAGGGGGTTAGCTTCATACTCAGCAAGGGTGGGAGGTGGAGCCCTCACTCCAGAAGGACCCAGGTCCAACTGAAGATCCTCGAGAGTGAGATCAAACGAGCATAGGGCTAGGTCAGCAGGATCCTTGGGCTCGGGCACGGTGCTAGTGCCGATGCTTCTCTTCTTCGGGCGGGAGGTAGAAGCAGCAGGAGTGGGAGTCCCGGAGGAAGAAGTGGCATTCCCACGGAGGTGTTGGTTCTCGCGGATCAACTGGCGGATCCTCTTGTGGAGATGGACTTTGTCCACCAAGTGGTGTGAGTCGCGCTTTTTAAGGTCGCGGCTCTCCTTCTTGGCTTGCTCCAGCTGGCGGTTGGCGTCGTAGGCGGCATTCAGCTCCCGCAGGGCGATGGTGTAGGCGTCATCCAGGGATTGGACGAGCTCAGCAAGGTGGTAGACCGTCGGGTCACTCTCACCCTCGGTTGTACGAGCGTGGCTGAAAAGCTCGTGCGGCAGCCGAGAGGGAAAGTAGCGATGCGGAGTGATGCAGCTCACGCGTGAACAGACTGCGGAGTCGGTGTAGAGCAAGTCGGGACACGTCCTGGATGGTGTCCGTGCAGTTGACACAGGCGGCGGAGTAGCGGAAAGGTCCACGGGTAGGCGGTGGACCCGCAGCAAAGATGCTGACGCACACCACCCAGCAAGTGCGTCCCTTGCGCGAAGTGGTGGCCCCATGATACATGGGGTCTCCAAAGCCAAGAGTGCCCAGCATCAGCAGCAGCTGGCGCACGAAACCACCATAGCCAACACCAAGGGTGGACGCGAACGACGGCATCTACACATTTTCAAAAAGATCATGAGTTAAAATGAATTGTAGAGAATACAGACTTGTGAAAATGATAAATATACATTTTAGAAATTATAAAGTCTCTAATTCTAGGGTTACGCCTAAGGCCAGCCTGGCTCTGATACCAATTCTATCAGCACCCGATTTATAAGATCGGATTCCACCTACGTAATAACGTACTTGTCCCAAGGATCATGGCTAGTACACACAGTTAAACAGAAACGGTACATTACCATCGTTTAATATTATTACATAGGGGGTACATAGTCCAGTACATTACACAACCAACGGCTCACAGGCCACAATACAGAGTACACAGCATAGCAAGGCCTAATACAACATCTAAATTATTTATTCCACACAGGCGAGAAGGCTGTAGGAACACGCAACGCTACTCTTCATAGCCATCCTCGGAGTACTCCTCCTCATAGAAAGGGTCTTCGTCCTCGGACGGCGGGCCGAAGTCGGACGGTCCAGCTATTGAAATTTTTAAAAGAGAGGGGAGGAAAACAAGGATGAGTACAATCGTACTCCGCAAGTCAAAAATTGTGCAGATGAAGCTTAGTTCAAGGAGAGCTTAGGCTATCTTGCGGAAAAGCAGTTTATTGGCCTAGTTTTGACAAAGCATTTAGGAAACTTTAAATCATAATATTTTCTTTGGGCTCTTCTCAAAATGCTCTCGCCACTTGGCCTCAGTGCCATAGTGAGATAAAACCATTTTTCCACTTCTTTTCTCAAAACGGCTAGGTCCATTCCGCGCGAACAATCCCTGGTAGGCCGACCCCCAATCCAGGATGTAAGCCGGTGGCACCTAACACAAACGAAAACTTTCTCAGCGACTTTACTCAACTCAAACTTTCTCTTAAAACACTTTTTTCAAAAATGGTTTAGAAAAGAATTCTACCATATGAACGGTCCCTTCGCACGCTTATAACCGCGAGCACGGCTATCATGATAGTTTTAACTCTGCAGAGTGGGTACGCTTTACCCTCGAGAGGCTACGCACCCAGAAGTGTTTCGCCACAAGACCGCTAGGCTTGAACACCAGCGGCGACCTGCCGGGGAGTCTCCGCTAGGCTCAAAGACTAACGACCAGACCCGTCCCATTCCGGGGCTCGAGGTCGTACTGTTAGGCTCAGTTCGTAGGATCATTGGACGAGTAGTCCTTAGACTAGAGGAGAGACGGAACTTTAGCCCAGATTTCTCAAAACGGTGCCATACCGCACCAACCGGCGAAAGTCTCTCCCTAGTCGGAAGATTTTTGGGGTAAGAGGAAAACATTTTCAACCAAGCATCACCCTAGATGCACTACCTTTAAACCACTTTTCTCCAAACCTTTCTCAACACAATCTCATTTCACACAAATGATAATAGCATTTTGCGTAAAACAATTTTAAGCATTTTATCCTACCAACGGAATAGTTAAATATAAGCAAAGTTACTTTAGCCTTAGGTTTAATCCTAACAATATTTCTGACCTTTTTCTACTCGGTCATGATAACTAGGTCTATCAAATACGTCGTTTATCATTTTAAATTAGCATGCACATTTTCAGGTCTAATAAACATTTTCTAAATAAACGAAAAACGGCTCCACGATATGATCAAGGGGGACTTGCCTTGGTCGGATCCCGGGTAGGCGAAGAAGGCGCCGTCGATGGGCTCCACGGAACCTTGGCCTCCTACTAGCGCGAACACACAAGCACAAAAATACATATGCATCAGCCATCAGTAAAATATTTTTGGATGCATTTTATTTGAGGAAAAATGCAGGAAACCATTATATCCACATGAAATGATGCACCTCTACAATGCTTATTAACTTAAAATGCAAACCTACATGCATGACATGCTATTATAAATTTTTATAGGGTCCAGAAACATTTAAAGCATTTTTACAAATTTTACAGAATTTATAAAGAGCTTTTGCTAATTTTATAAAATGCCTTTCAACTGTTGTTAATAGCAAAAAGAAAATAAAATGAAATCCATTCCGCGCGAACAATCCCTGGTAGGCCGACCCCCAATCCAGGATGTAAGCCGTTGGCACCTAACACAAACGAAAACTTTCTCAGCGACTTTACTCAACTCAAACTTTCTCTTAAAACACTTTTTCCAAAAAATGGTTTCGAAAAGAATTCTACCATATGAACGGTCCCTTCGCACGCTCATAACCGCGAGCACGGCTATCATGATAGTTTTAACTCTGCAGAGTGGGTACGCTTTACCCTCGAGAGGCTACACACCCAGAAGTGTTTCGCCACAAGACCGCTAGGCTTGAACACCAGCGGCGACCTGCCGGGGAGTCTCCGCTAGGCTCAAAGACAAACGACCAGACCCGTCCCATTCCGGGGCTCGAGGTCGTACTGTTAGGCTCAGTTCGTAGGATCATAGGACGAGTAGTCCTTAGACTAGAGGAGAGACGGAACTTTAGCCCAGATTTCTCAAAACGGTGCCATACCGCACCAACCGGCGAAAGTCTCTCCCTAGTCGGAAGATTTTTGGGGTAAGAGGAAAACATTTTCAACCAAGCATCACCCTAGATGCACTACCTTTAAACCACTTTTCTCCAAACCTTTCTCAACACAATCTCATTTCACACAAATGATAATAGCATTTTGCGTAAAACAATTTTAAGCATTTTATCCTACCAACGGAATAGTTAAATATAAGCAAAGTTACTTTAGCCTTAGGTTTAATCCTAACAATATTTCTGACCTTTTTCTACTCGGTCATGATAACTAGGTCTATCAAATACGTCGTTTATCATTTTAAATTAGCATGCACATTTTCAGGTCTAATAAACATTTTCTAAATAAACGAAAAACGGCTCCACGATATGATCAAGGGGGACTTGCCTTGGTCGGATCCCGGGTAGGCGAAGAAGGCGCCGTCGATGGGCTCCACGGAACCTTGGCCTCCTACTAGCGCGAACACACTAGCACAACAATACATATGCATCAGCCATCAGTAAAATATTTTTGGATGCATTTTATTTGAGGAAAAATGCAGGAAACCATTATATCCACATGAAATGATGCACCTCTACAATGCTTATTAACTTAAAATGCAAACCTACATGCATGACATGCTATTATAAATTTTTATAGGGTCCAGAAACATTTAAAGCATTTTTACAAATTTTACAGAATTTATAAAGAGCTTTTGCTAATTTTATAAAATGCCTTTCAACTGTTGTTAATAGCAAAAAGAAAATAAAATGAAAAGGGGTTTTTAACTGGCAACTGGGCCGGCTCGCTGATCACGGCCCACGGCGCGGTACGACCACGCGCGAGCGCGCGCGAGCACACGGGGGAGCGGCACCGCGCCACTGACCGGTGGAGCCCACAGGGCCCACCCGTTGGTGACGCGAGTTGGAGGCAGAGGGGAAAAACAGGGGAGCTCCGGCTCCGGCGACGGCGGCGGCAAAGGAGAACGGCGGCGATGATCCCGGCCATACGGAGCCGATAGGATAAACGGGGAGAGAGAGGGGAACACGGCGACTTCGTCTACGCTCTCGGCGGCGCCAGAGGCGAACGGGAGGGGCGACGCGACAAGACCATGGCAACGGCGGGTCACGGCACACGCGGCGCCGGCGACGAGCTCGACGGGAACTCAATTCCCGCGGCCAGGAGCAAGAGTGTAGGTAGAGGGTTCCAACCACGTGCTTACCGAGGTGAGAGGGGCGGCAAGACGACCTGCTCACGGCAGCGCGGTTGCAGGATCCGGCGAGCGCGGCTCCGAACGGACCGGCGGCTTCACTCCCAGGCACACGGCTCTGCTCCAGTGACCTGCAGACGAACCAGAGGAGGGGATGACCAGCATCGCCGAGAGAGGGAAAGGAAACTGCAACGCCGGCAACCCGGAGACTCACCGGACAGAGAGGGAAATTGCGGCGGCGCGAAGCATAGAAATTGGTGGAGCTGTGCCCATTTTATAGGCACGCGGCGAGGTAGGCAGAGGGGAGTTAAGGCGCGACGCGGAGTTGGTGGCGACGCCGGCGTGAGCTCCGGCTCCGGTGGCGTGGCGGAGGGAAATGGAAGCCATCGGGGCAGAGGCAACGTGAGAGATGGGGAGGAGTTCGCGTGCGGGAATAGCGAAGCAGTGGGAGAGAGAGAGAAAAAAAACAGAGAGCGAGAGAGCGAGCGGGCGGGAACAGGGGAGGAAGAAGGCAGCGCCCTGCTAACCAAGGGGCCCACAAGTCAGCGGAAGGGAGGCCGCAACGACGCTCGGACGAGAGGCCGACGGGCGGGACCCGCTCGTCAGAGAGACATGGCGTGCGTGGCACACGGGCTAGCTGGGCTGCGAGAAGAGCTGGGCCGGGACTGCGTCGGAGGCCCAAGCGGAGAGAGAAGGGGAAGGGAGAAAGAAAGGGAAGAAGGACCGGAGAAAAAATGGGACAAGAGAGAGAGGAATTCTGTCGACGGTTGAGATATCGATCTTAAGTCAACCAAGGTTCTTTAAGATGGAGATAGGAGACACGCCGAACAACCACGAACAACAGCGAATAGGAGACAGGGTTTTTATCCTGGTTCAGGCCTCTCAGGAGAGATAATAGCCCTACGTCCAGCCTTTCTTTATATCAAAGAGAATTACAAGGTGGAACTCGACGAGATGAACAAGTCTCGGCGAGTCGTATGCGATAATGCAAAAGCTCTTAGCCTCAGGTCCCCTCTACACGCCGTAGGGGCCCTGTTTATATAGTACGGAGCAAACCGACCTACCGAGGAATATCGGGCCGGGCTAACTACGAGATCGTAACGAACTCATACATGCCAAATACAACCTACGGTAGATAAGGTAATCTCCAAGTCTTGGGGATCACGACTCCTATTCCAATCCGGGAAACCACGTCCGGGTCTTCACGTAGCCGTGCAAAACTGCTGCTCGAGACGGACTCGAACATGATTCCTTGGCCACTACGTATCATGCCAGCCCAGACGCTGTTCGGCAAGATGCGTATGGGCCAGATAGAACCTTCCAGGGA